>CM026295.1:2131450-2171745 GCA_014851415.1 Cnaphalocrocis medinalis
TATTCATGTCGAAGAGTAGCTCTCCCATTTTATCTTATTTTAAAAAAAATATTAAGTACCTAAATAGTAGCAACCTAAAGAAAGTAGTTAAGCGACATAACGGCACATATTTACAGCTTAAAGTCACTGTTAATTAAACCTTAAAGATCATTTTTGCAGCTGAGTACAAGTCTCACGAAAAGGTAGACATTAAAAAATGGCTTTTAGCTCCGTATATAAACCTTTTGGTTAAATTTACTAGAGTTAACTTGGACTATTAGGCCACTAGATAGCAGACGAGTTGATGAATCACCTGAAGGTAAGCAATTGCCGCCACCCATCAACACCGGCAACAACACCAGTAGAGTCACAAGTCACGGTTGAGCTCAGAGTATTCTTGTTAAGCTCAAATAAAGGTTTGCTTAAATTCTTTTTTTTTCTATGTTCAACCATTAAGGGAGAAGGCCCAGTATCCGTCAGTTTCTGAACTTGGCTGACTTTGCACTGATGCTGTACTAAGAGTATATGAGATAGTGAAAGTTGTGTTGCATGATATGGTGAAGAATCTATTTGAGATTATGTTTAAATATAAATTTTAGTTCAAAACAGTTACGAAATATATTAAAACGCCATCAATATGGAAAAAGGGCCATTTGTACCAGTACCCGTCAGGTTTGTCCCATTAATCGTCAAAATGACCCAGTAGTCGTCAAATTTTGATACCAAACTGAACTCTATGACTAAGTAGATAAGGTTCACAAAATGTAGAAAAAATATAACATTTTAGAACTTCTTTCTGATTTTGATCAAAATTTTTATGAAAGAAGGTTCTGGCCGGTTATAATTGTTTTACAAACTTGAAATAAAATTAAATTTACTACAATTTGAGACCAAGTGCAGATTTAAACAGTCTTAGGTTTTCAATGTGCAGTTCTCTAAAAGTAAGCATACTTATTAAAAAGGTTCGAAATTCCACTTATTTTAGAAAATATCTTCTAAAATACGTATTTTACAGCAAATATTTGATAGTAAACTGTAGTACTAACAATAAACTTTGATTTGATACAAAACTGGTATATATATGAGCAGCAGTTCTTTCAAAAACGGTTGATATCTAAAAATTGTCCAATGTGGGCTTCAGGACACGGTGACACAAATCAACTGTACTCACAATAATTTTGAGTAGGACAAGAAATCAAATATGGTCTGCTAGTATGGACACTTAATGACTTTTTGTAGTTAATGCCTTCTTACGTGATCCAGTTCGATTTTCTACTTACCCAAAGACACTAAAACAAAGCAAACTAGCCAACTGCAAGGTGTCAGAGCAAACTGCCTGCTTGTCAGGAACCTCTTCTTAGCGCCTCCTCCACCTCTGCTTAGCACTTTATGTTTTGACTAAGGACAAGCGTGTTAAGCAATGCCGATACCAAATCCGGGGAGCCTGAAGCTGGAAGCCTCATGGCGTAGGCATGTCCCAAAAGTACGTTATGGCTGTTGACAAGTGCGGCGGCACGGAGGAAGCATCGGTCCAAAACTTCTGGGACAGGATTCAAGCATCCATTATTCATGCAATAAAAGCGGCACTTGATACTGTCAAAAGACCGCCGCAAAGATACAAGGAGACCTGGCGGTGGAATGACAAAGTCAATCACAGTCCAAAAGAAGATCAGCTGAGTATAGGCCTCCTTTCTTTTTCGCCAAAGTACTCGGATCCAAGTAGAACCTCCTATATATTTTGGTAATATCATCGACCCATATCGTGACGCTGAACAACCAGGATTTCGTTTGCCTATTTTAGAGCCCTATTCGGTAAAGTTTTCATAAAGCTTTTATAAGAAGTAAAGCCGTAAACATAACTGAAGACAGCGACATATACAGGGCTGCCTAACGTACCACTAAAATACCTACAGCCAGAACTGTACGTGATCACTTGCGACTATTCAATGATAAACTAGAATCTTCTGAGGGACAGGAGCTAATTTAAAGAACCAGAACAGGACATTTTACAGTGCCTCTCTGTAGCTAGATGAAGGAGAGGTGGCGTTCTTATTTCCACGAGTTGCTGAACATGCAGCACATAGAGCCGGGACTCTCTCTCAAACTTGCAGGTGTTCATGGGCGACGTGTTAACGCCTAACAAAATATTATACAGGTCATTAACCAAAAGGTCTTTGAGCGGATTGTAGACTTCTGGAATAAATTCAGAAATAGGATTGTAGACTTTTGGATTCCGTGCCTGTAAATGGACTAATAACTATGTACATACGCAATGGGCACCGACGATATAGTGAAGGTCGTGGTAATCCCTTGGATCCGGGCAGCACAGAACTGATCTGTGTGGAGAACATTGGCCTATGTCCATCATT
The DNA here is from genome assembly GCA_014851415.1 of Cnaphalocrocis medinalis. Taxonomy (NCBI): domain Eukaryota; kingdom Metazoa; phylum Arthropoda; class Insecta; order Lepidoptera; family Crambidae; genus Cnaphalocrocis; species Cnaphalocrocis medinalis. Next base: position 2,133,799 of record CM026295.1, read on the forward strand.
AGACGTCTATTGGCTGAAATTATGAAATAGATTGTCTATTAGCTGAAATTATGAATTTTGTCCGTGGGAGAGCCACGCTTCGGCACGAATGGGCTGGCTCGACCGGAGAGATACCACGGCCTCACAGAAGACCGGCGTGAAGCAGCGCTTGTGCTGTGTTTCGCCGAGTGAGTGAGATCACCGGAAGCCCAAATCCCCCTCCCCCCTATGGCACAGTTGAAAACCAAGAAGTTACCCCAGGAGGGTACCAACTGCGCCAGCGTTGGAGAATCCCTCTCTGGACGTCCACGCTCAGTACAATCTGCGCCTGAGCTTGGACGCCCAGGCTGCCCTTCCTATTCTGGGGGGGGCAAAACTGTGTCCACTAATGTTGGGGCTAAGAGCAAGAACACCAAGGCACCCCCTGCCACACTAGATGTGGACTTTTGTAACATAAGGGGCCTACATTCCAACCTGAATGCTGTACACCACCATTTAGAGACAGCAAAGCCGGCTATGCTCTTTCTGACTGAGACGCAGATATCGTCTCCAGCGGACACGTCCTACCTTACCTACCCTGGGTATGGATTAGAACATTCCTTTTTGGGCTGGAGTGTGTGTGTACGTCAGAGACGATATCAGCTCTCGTCGCCTCAGCAATCTTGAAGGTCGGGACCTATCTATTTTATGGCTCCGTGTAGACAGCGACGACCACCCTCGCGTTTATGCGTGCCTATACAGGTCCCATAGCGGTGACACCGAAACTGACCGACTCTTTGAGCGCATCCAGATGGCTTCGGACATTGTGCAGCAGCAGATCCCTTCTGCGGAAATCATTCTCCTTGGCGATTTTAATGCCCACCACGCCGACTGGCTCATGTCCAGTAAAACTGATTACGTAGGTCGATCTGTTCACGACTTCGCTCTTGCAAATGGACTGACACAACTGGTTACCACGCCCACACGAATCCCAGATGTGGACGGCCATGCTCCTTCACTGTTGGACCTTCTGCTGACCTCTCACTCGGACGGCTACAACGTATCCGTTGTTGCTCCACTGGGCTCCTCGGACCATTGCCTTGTCCGTAGTAAAGTGCCACTCACAGACTTGGCTCGACCGCGGAAAGCACGCGGGCGCCGTGTATGGCACTATAGGTCAGCAGATTGGGATGGAATGCGGTCTTTTTTTGCATCCTACCCTTGGAGGCAGGTGTGCTTCTTGCCGGATGATCCCAGCGTCGTTGCTGACTCTGTTAACCGATGTGGTGTTGCAGGGAATGGAACTTTTCATTCCGTCTTCTGTGGTTCCTATCGGTGGCAGATTTCGGCCCTGGTTTGGTTCATCTTCCAGAAAAGCTTCTCGTAAGAAGCAGGAAGCTTACCAAGCCTGGGCTGATGCGGTGGCGACGGGGGATGAAAATACCAGCGCCCTTAAAAAGAAGTACAACTTCGCCTCCAGGTCCCTCAAAAGAGACATTGCAAGAGCGAAGTCGGTGCACATCGATAGAATCGGCGAGAGACTTGAACGTCTTCCTTCGGGAACACGTGCGTTCTGGTCTCTCGCCAAAGCTATCGAAGGTAATTTCTGCATGCCGTCTTTTCCTCCTTTGCGCACGGGAAATGATTCGTTAGCCCATGGCGCAAAAGAGAAAGCCGACTTTCTGGGCAAACTCTTTGCGTCCGTCCAACTCGACTTTAGATGATGGGGGCCAGGTACCACCGAGCATACCGCAGTGCGATGGGTGTATGCCCGACATCCGCTTCCACCAACGCTCGGTGCGTTTAGCCCTCATGTCTCTAGACGTTCACAAGTCGAGTGGGCCCGATAGAATCCCACCCATTGTGCTAAAGATGTGCGCTCCGGAGTTGGCACCGGTACTCACGCGACTCTTTCGGCTTTCCTACTCTTCTGGCGTTGTCCCGACGTCCTGGAAGACGGCCTTAGTCCACCCGATCCCCAAGAAAGGCGACCGCTCAGATCCGTCCAATTATAGACCGATAGCCATAACCTCCCTTTTCTCAAAAGTTATGGAATCCATAATTAACAGCCAGCTCCTTCGGTATCTCGAGGGTCAGGAGTTGCTTAGCGACCGACAGTACGGCTTCCGCCAGGGTCGGTCAGCTGGTGATTTGCTGACTTTCCTGACTCACCGTTCGGGCACAGGCGATTGAGAGTAAGGGAGAGGCATTGGCGGTTAGTCTGGACATTGCGAAGGCCTTTGATCGGGTCTGGCACAAGGCGCTTCTCGCGAAGCTTCCTTCCTATGGGCTTCCCGAGAAATTATGCGAATGGGTCTCTAGCTTTTTGGAACATAGAAGCATCAAGGTCTTAGTTGACGGTGAATGCTCCGACACTATGTCCATAAATGCTGGAGTCCCGCAAGGCTGTGTGCTATCGCCCACACTGTTCCTTCTTCATATCAATGATATTTTGCATAAACGCGATATTCATTGCTATGCGGATGACAGTACGGGCGATGCGTTTTACAACGGCTGCGCTAACATTTCTCGGGAAAACGTCATCGAGAGCCGAAACAAACTTGTGTCTGAGATGGAAGCATGTTTGAACGAAATCTCAGATTGGGGTAGACTTAACTTGGTCCGATTCAACCCCAGCAAAACACAAGTTTGTGCGTTCACCGCAAAAAAGATTCCTTGGGTCGCATTTCCTAATTTTGAGAGCACCCCCTTAAATGCCTCAGCCACTATTGGTATACTTGGTATCGACATATCGAGCGAAGTCCAATTCCGGGACCATCTAGAGGGCAAGGCTAAATTAGCCTCAAAGAAGCTTGGCGTGCTAAATAGATCGAGACGGTACTTCACTCCGGCTCATCGCCTTCAGCTATATAAGGCGCAAGTCCGGCCGCATATGGAGTACTGCTCTCATCTTTGGGCAGGAGCACCTGCGTACCAGCTTCTTCCTCTAGACCGGATCCAGCGGAGAGCGTCTCGAATCGTCGATTGCCGGGATATCACTAGTCCGGCTTGACCCCTTGGCGCTGCGGAGAGATGTTGCGTCTTTGTGCATTCTCTATCGCTTATACCATGGGGAGTGCTCCGAGGAATTGTTCGGTTTGATTCCTGCCGCCTCGTTTCGACATCGTTCCACGCGGCAGCAGTTCCATCCATTTCATCTGGATGGCTGGCAGTCCACTACTGTGCGCTTTGCCAGGAACTTTCTGCCGCGTACGACAAAAATATGGAACGAACTGCCACCTGCGGTATTTCCGGACCACTACGACCTACAAACCTTCAAGAAAAGGGCATATCTCGCTCTAAAAGGCCGGCAGCGCACCTGTGAAGCCCCTGGAGTTGCAGGTGTTCATGGGCGACGGTAATCGCTTAACATCAGGTGATCCGTATGCTCGTCTGCCCCCTATCCTATAAAAAAAAAAAAAGACTATAGACCTTGTTTTCTGTCTTAAGTATCATGGTAGAAATTACCGATTGAAAAACACGCCTCTGCACCTCCTCTTGCTTGAACTGCAAAAGATATTAGACTGAGTTCCGCATTCGGTGATCTGGTGGGCACTTCGGTCCAGAGGAGGCATAATATATTTACGTTTTCTGTTACGAGTATCGCAAATCCGATGCTCCAGTTAGACGTAACTAGAGAATCGGAATTCCGGAAGTAGCAGTCCTGCTATTCTCTTTTTCATCTACCCTCTGTGATCTTAGCGTGTAATTCCTGGTTGCGTCCAAAGCTGTCACTTTAGAGGTACGCTTTGCCCATGATTCAGGATTTGGGGAATCTGGTAATCACATAGAACAACTACCACCTGTCCTTTGGAACCCTTTAACAGGAGAACAGACCAACTGGTCATGGTTACACGTTACAGAAACTATTTGCACGTGCACGTGTTAACGTGCAGATTTCCTCGCGATGTTTTCTCTCAGAGCCGAGCAAGAATACGCACATAGACTTGAAAATCCAGAGGTGTATTATGCTCGGTCCAGAAGGTGCGTTCTGAGCTACCAACACCCATTAGTTAGATAGATAGATGGATTATCTCTTTCTATTATTAGCTCTTTATTGCACAACACATTACAGAACTTAATGCTAATAGTAATTTCCAAATACAATATCGGCGAAGTCCTTCGCTATCATTATCGGAGTACACCAAGGTTCCGTCTTTAGTCCGTTTCTGTTCAGTTTGATATTAGAGGCCCTGTCATACAGCATGAAAAACTCATAAATGAGCAATCCCCTTGGGTGCACATGTCATCGTATGATGATATGGCTCTGGTGGACTCGGACAAGTGCAGGTTAGTGACACGATTGAAAGAACGGAAAGAGTCGCCTGAGAACGGTGGTCTGAAACGAAATTTGTTATATTTAGTTGACGGAGAATATGGCCATCAACTCTACGGATCCCACTGATGACCGTTTTATATGCCTGGGATCATGCTCAACTCGTACGATGACATAGAATGCAACATCAAGGCACGCCTTGCAGTAGACCAGCTTCAAAAAAAGTCCATTTTCAGACCGTTTCTCTTTTACGGCAGTGAGACTTGGCCTGCCCTTACTTAACAGTCAAAAACAGGAGTTGTATAATACTTTTGAAACATACAGACTATAAGCTATACCTACATTTTAACAAAACCAATGCAAGAACCACTTTGTAATGGGCTAATAATTTTATTTGAGTGACTTAGCCAAAGTCGATCGGATGATACCAACTAATAACATTCAATTTTAACTCTTATTGCTGGGACATTAAGTCTAATTTCCTATATTGACGAATCCAGGTTCAATTTTTCAAACATGTCCTAGTAACCGGCAGAATAACTTTTTTTAGCAGAAGAATTATAGACTTTATTACATACTTATAAGACCTAAATTCCTTTGATGACGGAATTAGGTTCATTAACGAAATGTGTCCTAGTTACCGTCAGATGAATGGAGAAACAAATATCAAAGATATTTGTCTTTTTTTGAAAACTGACGAGTACTGGGACACTGTCGAAATTAGGGCCGTCTCCCTTAGCATAGTTTAACTACGGTTTACCATTTGGTTAAATTGATGTAGTTCATTTTGACAATTGGTGAAAACCAATGGTCAAAGGTTACTATTTCAACCACTAGTTTAGTTCAACTACGGGTCAAAAAGCCGGCTCTAAGCCAATAACTTTCTGGTAAGACAATAAGCGGCTCCCTTTTGTATTGTCTACATTCATTTGTTCGATTTGCATTTTGCACCATTGACCAGTTTTGATGAAATTCGATTCTTATTATGGCATCGTTCGAAACCTAAAGAACGTTGTCTGCTTCCAAGTTCCCGTGTTTAAGTGGTCTTACAAGGTCAAGTAGGTCGCCGTCTTTCTGTGAGCTAACTATCAGTATTGTTCGATATGAACGCGCTAATCGCTTACCGACTGATCCGTCTACCAACTATCACGTGATCCTGGAAACGGTGGTTAATAGGCACACATCGTCTATCTGGTCATCGTTGGTACAGTCTGCGGCATGAAACAGAGGTTATGACCATGAGTGCGCAGAAACCAATTTGGAACCAGAAACCAAAATGTTTGATGGGCCGAATGGCGCATTTGGTAGTGACCCTGCCTCATACGCCAAAGGTCGACGAACACGTGTGTTTGTTCAGTGTCTGGGTGCAAGATATGTACTTATATGTATTGTACGTATTTGTGTTTCCTCTGTTGTCTGGTCAGATGATCAGAGACAGGTCAATATATAAGACGTTTTATCTGAGTGTGAATATTGTTAAAAAAAATATTATGTACTTATTTAACTTTCTACCGTTTCAAGAATGTATACTGTGCAGTGGCGAGCGTCTCAACCGACTCCTGGCCATTATTTCCGAGGGCGTTCTGCCGGCCACCGATGCGTATCTTCGGAGAGGTGGAATCGGTGGGCGGAATATTATTACCAGTCGTTATGCGCAGTGACAGACTCGGCCCGCCGTAATGACTGCGCCGCCCAATACGAATTAAAAGTAAAAAAACAATCAAAAAGGAAACATTAGAACTGTTTTGTTTTTATGGCTGTTTTTTCGGTTTGGTGTTGTTCGGGTTTGAAATGGTAGCCAATATGTAATTTCGATTCGGTTTCAAAAACAATTGGTTTTAATGTTTCTACTGAATAATTTAAATCTTTTACTTCTACTGTGATGTTTGTGAACTAAAATGACAGATGCAATGCAAATATCAAGTAGCCACATGTATATTTTGCATCTTTTAAAAGGGACAAAATGTTTAAGAAGGACATATTTGCCCCGCTGTTTCAATTGTAATATTATTAATTCAACAAATAATATCCTTTCTTCCGGAACCTAGCTATTAAGCTCTTAGTTGAAGTCACGGAAGACCCAAAGGCTGGTAGCTACTTCTCTTAGTTTTTCTTACTGCGCTAGTCTGGCTGGGACATCGCTATAGGGGCCTACTCTGTTTTAACTTATAATTTCGTCATGTCTGTCCGTCTGTCAGTCCTGGGCTGGCTCGATTTCCGCCGTTTCTGCAATGATTGCCACGAAAATTGGTGGAGAGATGCATACTAATAATTCAAGAATTGGTTTTTAAAATTATCGAAAAATAATTATTTTTCACCCCCCAAACCACCGAAGGTAAGAATGGGAAGAACACAGTGTGACTAAAATTTATTCTTCTAACTAGCTACCCTTAGCTCTTATTATCATATTTGTTGAAATAAATAAATAGGTAATTTGAATTACCTACTGAGATTTTTCAAAAAAATTCGAGCGTATATTTATCGTTGAGATAGGGCCCTTAGCCGAAATATCTGAAAGCATTATTATTAAATACTTGAATCCTGTATAATGAATACGTATGTACTTATGCTCAATCAGGTGAGCTGACGAGGGCGAACGCCTGTCACTAACAGACGCAAGCGCACCATCATCCAGGGTTGCCCGCTAGATATTACGCAGTACCCCTATTTTCCCCTTTGGGGTAAATACCTCTGTTGGGGTAGGTATTAATATTATAAGGATAAAATCCAAAATGACTGAGGAGAACAAACAACCGTTGGGTGTTTCTCTTCTTTTTAATTCACACTCAACATCTCATACATTGATCTAACACATACTTAAGTATTCTGCGCTCATACTAAGTATCTTAAGCACTTGTGTTACAGATATCAGACAACAGAGGAAATACAAATTTAATACTTTAATACAAATTAGGTATATCCCATCAAACGTGGACACTAACAGCACGGCTAGTCCACAAGTTCAAAGTCGCTCAGCGGTCTATGGAAAGAGCTATGCTCGGCGTTTCTCTGCGTGATCGAATCCGAAACGAGGTGATCCGGCAGAGAACCAAAGTTATCGACATAGCTCATCGGATTAGCAAGCTGAAGTGGCAGTGGGGCTGGCCACATCTGCCGCAGAACTGACAACCGTTGGGGTAAACGAGTTCTGGAGTGGAGACCGCGTCTCGGTAAACGTAGTGTAGGACGACCTCAGGCCAGATGGAGTGATGATATGCGCAAGAGGGCTGGCTGGAGCTGGATGCGAGTAGCCGAAGATCGATCAAAGTGGCGAGCATTTGGAGAGGCCTATGTCCAGCAGTGGACTGCAACAGGCTGATGATGATGATGATGATATCCCATCACATCCCATCATCCCAGACACTGAACAAACACGTTCATCACACGCATATTTATGGAAGGTGGGGATGAAACCCACGACCTTTGCCGTATGAAGCAGGTTCACTACCAAATGCGCCATCCGGTCAGTTAACTCGCTACTGTAGGTAGGTACTTGTCCAAGTATAAACCGCTCTTTATAAGTAGTTAGGTGTTCGCCCGAAGCTCGTAAGATCCGATTCCCGATCAAGTCAATTTAGGCAACTACATTTTCTAAGTTTTCTTGGGTCTCGGTGTTCTGGGTTGACGCCCCCAGTTAATTATCGTCACCTGGTACTTATAGTTCATTACTACAAACTAAAGTTTGGGACCAGGACAAATGTGATGTTGTCTCAATTTATTTTATTTATTTACTAGTGGCCCGCCCTCACTTCACTTCGGGACCGTAATTCAGAAATGAACCAATAGATGGCGCTGTTCCCAATTACATCGCGCAAGCGTTTCGTGTTTTCGATTTACCTATAAGCCTTGTCGTTGTCTCTAGAAGTTATCTCTTTATAAATAGTATAGATAGTACAGGGGTTGCTGTAGTTTGAGACCAGGTTGATTGGTGTGATTGGTTCATTTATTTATTTATTATTTAGCTCCAATTAGTAAGTTTTATTTTTGGTTAGTTACAACCCTATACCGGTCTAACTCGCGGAGTGACGTCGGATCGAGAGCCAAAGGAAGGATAAATTAGATCTCGCATTATTGATGGGTTGTAAGACTTAGCTGGTTTTGACTCACTACTTCAACTCACTAACTCACACGGGTCGAGGTAACAATCGTCTGAGGAAACTGATGAACTTACTGTAAGTACTTATACTTTTACACGATGATATCAAATGGCAATGCCGATTTTGCATGGAGCTTGAGCAGTGACGCTTTTTTTTTTTCAAGTTAATAGTAGGATGTTATGAATAGGTTTTCTCTAACAACTATACCTATATCATATATTATTCGAGGCAAGTTGCGCGTGCTAACTAGTTTCAAACCGAAACCGAAAGAAACAAAAGTACCTATTTTGTAACATGTATCTTCCTATTGCATTATGGCTCCCAAAGAATCATATTGTATCGTTTTGTCTTTATTTTATTTTTAACAAAAATACATAAGTATTCAAACAAATATAAATAATAACATAATAGATAATATTCTAACAATCAAACACATTTTTCCGACATATACATATAAACGTGTTTGTAAAGACAACAACATATAAATTTATTGTCTTATTCTCACTTGTATGTGTAGACTTATAAGGTACAAATCGAACCCATAACCCTTTGAGCGTAAGTTAAAGTCTACATACTTTCCTCCCCAACTGATCTGTTCCTAACTATGTCAATCGACTCATACGCCGAACTATCTTAAACAAAACTTATCTAGCCGAAGTTAAGCAACAGAACTGATATCACTCTCACTACTTTTGCTTTCACTCCGCGAATAAGTTGGGAAAACATTTTCGCTGAACCCTCGTAATCCTCTACCTGCTGAGATATACCATACTTACCCTGCGCACCCACTATCGTATATACCTACCACTTACATCCCAATGATATAACAACCAAACTACCAAAAGTATACAACGGATGTACAACCCTATTGTACAAGCCTCGACGGTTGTAATTCAAACGTAACAGTTTCGAACTTACAACCCTCGCTCTGATTGGTCGTCCCCCCACCATCGGGTCTCGCGCCCTGCTTCATGCATTTAAATGCTTCATACGGAACTAGACGCGGCCACCGCAGGGTTGTCGACTGGGAATGTTTTCTAGTTTGCAATTTCTGATTGTTCGCGCTCGTTCCGACTTTTGTATTTCGAATTTGGAACAATAACGACGGAAACTTTGGCGCGGAAGGATTTTTAGTTTCCAGATGGATACATTTGAAACCAAATCTATTGAATTTCCCTGTATCCAACATCGTTCGTGTTTTACTAAGATAAAATTATAATTGGCATGTTTTCAGATACGCAATTATACTACTCGTAAATTGTCAATCAATTATCACACAATTTTTTGTATTCAAAAAATACTATGCTTGTTTTATCTTTTGATGTGCGAAATATCATCAGCTCTACAACTCAAGCTTGATCAATACGATTGCCGTCAGGTCCTTGTAACCCTTGAACAGGTAATCTGCCAGTTTTGTGTACTTTGATGTGTGGCTGACTGTTCACACCAACTCAATCATGGTTCCTTACACGTTTCAGAAACTATTCGAAAGTGCAGGGGGTCTACTCCGCCGAACGATAAACGATATATCGTGCCAATAATCGTGTCGGAGCCTACTCTAAGTGCCATCGTATCGACTGTCGTTGATACGAATATACGAACGATAATTGCTTTGACAGTTCTTACAAAAAACCCTACTCTAATACACCATAAAACGATACGAATAATTGAATTTGACAGCTTCACAAACGTCAAATCGACGAACATTCCTACGACATCTCTGATGGTGTCGTAAGGATTATCGTTTCGTTGTGATTTTGCATTTAAAGACCATATTACTGTTCTCTGGACTAGTATCTTCCTTTACCATTGACCCCAGCTCTGTTCAATAGATTTCGGTTGTGATGACGATTGGATTTTGATTTACATAAATCAAAGTATTTTTGGCGCGAACCCTCGAGTGTGTTCTGTGTGTTTTCGCTGCTTTACCCCTGTTTTCTTTATAATTTTTGACCCGAACTGCCTAAGGACTCTTGCTTTCGCCACTTATAATACGACTCGGACTGTGATATTGCAGTTGCCTTGCTTTCTTAGACAATGTCTTAGTTATTGAGGATGATGAAGAATGATAATAAAAGCACCTATTGTTAAATTATATCTTGTTGTTTTCAATGTTTTCTCTACCTTATCCACACAATAAAGGGCTATGGGTTATGAAACCCAAGCGCTGCCTGCATTTGGAATGAGTTTTTGTTGTTGTTGCGCAAAATAATATGGTTAATAAAGGCATAACCTGTTAAACTTCTATGTAAAATTACTCAAAACCTAGCCTCCTTGAATTACGATTTTATTTTCTTATTAATCAGCATTACATGCTCTTTTAATCAACGTATATTTCATTCATTATATTTTGAATAAAATGTGGAAGCAAACGGAGTGATTATATTCTCTTTGGTGGAAGCATATAATACAATGTACTCTGTGGTGGAAGCTGTCATAGCTCTTTTGTGTCATTTTTTTTAGCCATTTATGGTCCACACTGAAGAATAATAAACCAAACAGCCAAACTTTTTTTTAATTTCACAATCATTCGTTCACGAACATCCGAACAAAACAAAAGTAAATTGTCTATACTTACGATAATCGACACTGATTTCGAACATTTCTTATAGTAGGGTACATGCGAATAATTCGAACCAATGTCGTATCGTTACGAATAGTTCGTTGTCGTTTGGCGGAGTAGACCCCCAGGTTTCCTCACGATTTTTTTTACCCTCACCACCGAGTTGGTGGTAGAAATACTCACTACCCTCCGTATGGAAGGCGCGCTCTAACCCTCTAAACTACCATCAGTCCATTATAAAACTAGTTTTTATAAGGATATTTTTTTTGAGATGAGGAGCAGACGAACAGACCTGCAATACCGCAGGTGACAGTTCATTCCACAGTTTGTAGTTCAAATTACTTGTTTAAATTACGATAAAATAAGTGCTATTAGGTCATATAAATACGCATAGAGGCCGTACTTACATTACAAAAGCCAATCAGAAGTTTTGTAACATTTTCACCAGAATTATCCCAACGAAAACTCTAATTAAGCCCAATCAAGTTTCAATTAACAAATTTCACTTCTGCCGTGCACACGGCTTTAATTTTTGTTGCTAAACAATATGTTTTTGTTGGCGGTAATTAATTTGCCCGCCTTTTTGTTCTGGGAATGGTTTTCAATCCCTGCCTACGTGCAATCGGTTCCTATCAAAAGCAAATATGTTGTTTTCCGAGAGCTACAACAATACCGCCTCGTTACAAACGAGAATATACCTGTCTCTTCCAAACAAAAGGGAACTCAACGCGTGTGAAAAGGATGAGTAATTCGGTCGCAAATTCTGTATCGTAGTAGACTCTCTGAATACGAAGGGAAGAATATAACGTTATAGGTAGGTAGTGGCCGCGGACGAACTTTATTTTTGATTCCCATTTTCTTGCCTTTTACGTTGATGTTTTGTAGTGCTCGATACTGTCCTAAGTTACCACTTTTTCACAATTGGTTACAAGATCGTCAAAGTGACAAATTGATAATCTATTGATTGAAATAGGTATGACTAACGGTTTAAGCTTAAAAATAATTACTTTTTGCCGATATGCTTTTTTATATGATACTAGTGGCCCGCCCTCACTTTGCTTCGGGACCGTAACGTAATTCAGAAATGAACCAATAGATGGCGATGTGCTAAATTACATCGCGCAAGCGTTTCGTGTTTTCGGTTTACCTATAAGCCTTGTCGTTGTCTATAGAAGTTATCTCTTTATAAATAGTATAGAAGATGTTCAGCAGTTTAACTCCGAATCAGAAAGCTGCCCCCTGACTAGGATAGCAAAAAACGCGCAGTTTGATGTAATGTCTCCCACCACAATGACTACCTCTTTTGACATGTCAAACCAACAACTACATTAAGTAACTGTGATTGGTCATCAACAGCACCGTCATATAGGCAACCCTGTACCGAGATGGGAGTCGCGTATCTGGGATGTTAGACAGCAACGGGCTGACGGGCAAAGTGGGCAGATGCGAGTTAGCGCTGCTCCACCGGCCCTAATGATGACTAATAACAACAATTCTTCTACTGTGTGAGAGCCACGCTTCGGCATGAATGGACTCTACCAGAGTGATACCAGAGTGATATGGTTTCGCAGAAAACCGGCGTGAATCAGCGCCTGCACTATGTTTGCCAAGTACCGCCAAGGCCTCTGATCTCGCAGATGTTCATGGGCAGCGGTGATTGCTTACCAGCAGGTAACCTGCTTGCTCGTTTGCCGCCTCTTGTATAAAAAAAATGTAGCTCTGCAAGAATTTTCCCGACTTTATTGACAAAGTGTGAGGAGTTTTTTTCGATAGGTTGGTGCTATGTTATGTGTATTTAGATAAAGCCTCGTTTGTTTGCTGTTACTCTGTCAATTGTTTTCTAAAGTAAACTAAAGTATGGCAGCCCTGCAGCGAGATGGGAGGCGCGTATCTCCGACGTTAGACGACAGGGTGAAGTGGGCAGACGCGTTCGCGAGCGCAGATCCGCCACCGCCTAATGACAGACACATTATTTACAAAACCTAACAAAATAACATGCAATTATCGGAATAAGTGACCAATTTGGGTACCATTACAGGGCTTAAAATACAGACTACCTGATTGTACCTTTGCAGACTATTACGCTGGTAATTGAAGACACAATGGAGGCTATCCGAAAAATCCGCTAGAATAGCCGTACTGTAGAATTGAGGTTCTACAGTACGCCATTTAGTCTATACCCAAAACTGGAGTTCAAGATCAAAAATCAATGTTGCTACTGCAATAAAATGATCGTACCATAGTATACCCCTTTTTTCTAAAAATACTCGCTGATGTAATTTATTTATTGGTAATGGACAATACGACAAAAGTATTTTTCACCATTTTTATATGCTTTTCGAATAAAGAAAGAAAAAAAAGGTGACCCGTATTTGTTAGTTTTAATTAAATGTGTGTATTTATTTAAATAAACGTCTTTTAAAAGGCAGAATAATATACCGGAAGTGACGTAGCCCTGCGGCTGAATATGAAATGATGTCGGTGCTTACTTACCTACAATAAAAAAGTTAAGGTCAAAGAGAATAAGATCACTATGTTGCCTGCCTCTGTCATAATTGTCAATGTCAATGTTTGTCTTACTACTAAAGTTTTGTTACTTTCTTATCATTATAATGAACACCGACTGCTTACTTTTGCTGGACGTCTAGTCAGAAGGCAAGCATAGTCATGATTGCCTTGACGACTCATCACGCTTTTACTTTGGATTTGAAATCGATTGCCATTACGACAAGCCAAGGATAACACTAAGGATAACACGTTGGATTTCGCCTGCTACCAACACGGATAACGGGCAAGGAAAAGTGGCAGCCTGCATTCACTGCATCTTTCTGCAATGAAAATTCTTCTTCGCTGTCTATTTTACAATCATAGGTTACGAATTTTTCGTTTTTGATTCGTAAATCGTAATCGTAATTTTGACGTTTGTTGTTTGGTTTATGACATTTTGTTTGCGCCTAGCCGAGGATTTTAAATGAAACAAATTGCTGCACATGAATAATTTACTTATATTTTTGATTAAAAATTATAAATTGACATAAAAATTGCGTTTACATAATGATGATTGCCGAATCCTTAACATTCTGCCCTCTATTGACAGGCATGAGGGATGGCTATCACAACTTCTCCTTTCGTTCGCTATTGTTCTTCTTTATGCCACCTGCATCACGGAACCCGCACAGAACTCTAAACGCCAACTCTCATACTGAACTCGAACTCGAACTGAACTCGCACTGAAGCGATGCAGGCGCCTCTGGTTGCGAAGTATTTCGGTCTAGCGCCTAGCCGCTAATTTTGAATGAAAATAACGTGCTGAACTTGAACTTTTATATTTTGATAAAAATAAAAATCTAGATAAAAATTACATTGTTTTGTTTTTGACGTTTGACGTGTTTTGACATCTTAGGAACAATTTTTTTTTAAATCGGACCTGGGTACTTACTATAATGAGGTTGGTTGGTGTCAATCCTGAACTGAACATATTTTTTTTTTTAGTCAATATCAGCAAAGGCTTTAAAAATCTGACTAGCCGAGTGATGACGTCAAACGGGGTTTCTTACATTCTATTTATTTTCTCCGTAAATACCTTTTTTAAAAATTCTGAAACTATTTTTCTCAAACACCTATTAGGCTAATCTAGAAATGGTATTTTTTGTTTCGAGAAATATTTTTTTGTCGTATTGTCCATTTTGTTTCTATAATTAAAAAAAAATATATTACTTTTTTTCGCATAAATACAAGACACTAATAAAAACTTAACCATCCGTAATTTCAGTTTTCAAAGATGGTATTGCGCTTGTAACACTTCGGGTGTTAATAACATTTAGTATCTACCCACAACATTTTGACAATGTATGGAAACTTGACAGTTTAGTCTGCATAATAAGAAAAATAATCGCAAAAAGGTTGGCGAAACCTGAAAACGTCACTTAAAAATGACATAAGTGACTTTAACAGATTTGACAGTGACGTATCTGTCGTAGATTTTTTGGTCTTGAATTCCAGTTTGGAGTATACACGGCGAATAGATAATTTTGATTCGAGATGTCGAACATGTCACTAAACAATAAATGACGTCGAAGTCGGACCTCTGTACGCCATCTTGCGGATTTTTCACACATCACCTATATAAAAGACATACAGATGGCTATGAAGATTTCACATTAATTTAGTCCACACACTATTAGTTTGTGCCTTTGTTTGATTAAAAGGCATCAAAACTAGATAGATACTCTCTAAATTCAAAATTATCTCTATATTCAATAAAAAAAATAGAAGAACTTATTACTAAATAGTAACCTATTATTATAGGTGAAGACATTGACGAGTGCATAAAATTGTTCAAGAAAAATAGATACTTACTTAGGTAAGATTTCAGTAAGAAACCTGCACGTTTCGGCTAGTTTCTGAAACGTAACCAACCATGCTTCAGTTGGTTGGTCAAACGGCAGTCGCTTCATTGTTTATCAGACTCTGAATCATGGTCTTAAGCATAGCCACTCCTTATAAAGCGACAGTTAACCAAAGTTATATTTGACCACGACTTTCACTTCGACAATTCAGATTAAGGTACAGAGGTTGTTCATAGTTTTCCAAACAACCCTGTAAAACCCAGACACTGAACAAACACAAGTGTTCGTCTCATGATTAATATTATTTATGAACCAACGCACCATCATCGACCGTCATTACGAGCGGTAATTAATAATTTAAATACGCATTTCGGTGCTGATGAGCTATTAATTGGCTATTATTGGCTATTTTACGTGGTTTAATTAGCAAGTTCGGATGCCTGGCAACGATGGGTTTTTATAACGAGGAAAGATATTTCCTTTTTTATTGAAAAGTAGTGGCCCGCCCTCACTTCGTTTTGGGATTTAACCTAGATCAATAATTAGCGCTGGGTGTCGATCACATCGCGTACCTACACTCTAATTCATAATCATGTAAAGTAAACTGACAGATGTCAATGTGTCATCCCCATACATTATCACTCAATTTGACACATGCAAAATGTCAAAATGCATAGAAACTTGTCATTTTCATCTGTCAGTTTACTTTACATGATTATGAATCTATACTAATATAATAAAGCTGAAGAGTTTGTTTGTTTGTTTGTTTGTTTGAACGCGCTAATCTCCGAAACTACTGGTGCGATTTGAATAATTCTTTTTTTGTTGGATAGTCCATTTATCGAGGAAGGCTATAGGTTAAATAACATTACGCTAGACCAATAGGAGCAAAGACAGAGCGGTAAATGTGTAAAAAACGGGGAAAATTATTCATTTTTGAAGGCTTTCTTTGCGTGCGCTGCGAAAACGGTTCAAGATACACAAAAAATATGTATGAAAGAATTATTCCTCTATACATGATCTAAAAAAAAGTCCGCGACGGCATATGTCTATCTTTTAAGGTTTAGTCACAATGACCGTTTTTATGGTACCAAATTTGGTCGAAATAATTTGTTTAAGTTGTATCAACATAATAATATTAAGGGGGTTGTAAGGGGTTAAAAGGGGGGTAAAAAGTTACTTTTCCACGCGGACGAAGTCGCGGGCGGCCGCTAGTCAGAGTATAAGTGTTTCGCTTTTTTGGTTTGCTTGGATGTTGACTACACGATTATCCACTTCGTTATCAATAGTAGGTCTATACTTACCTAGAATGTCCCCGGTATTATAAAAGTGTCAGTCAGTTACACCCGTTTGTTATACCTACTGACTATTTTAAATAACGTAACTATCATATACAATATCACTCATAATTAATTAATGAAATATGACACAGTACGTATGCCAGGAGTTTTTGCGTTTAGTATAGTAGGCGAACGTATCTTACCTATGTAATAATTAACTTACCTACTTATAATGTAGGAGACCTTACTACTTAACTTGGAATACTTCAAAAGTAACATCAGCCTCAAACATTCATCAAATTACCTAGTAGGTACTTAATCGTTTTAAACTCTGTAGTTTTGACAGACAGTCGCTCCATTCATTAGAGGACCCCACAAGTCGCGCCCCCCGCAGACCTCAAACGATGCGTAAATTTTGAAGTTTCTACACCTTTTTACTTTAATCCCCTATCGCAATTCCGACTGACCAGTTGCCTTCACACCTGGAGCAGATATCCGATAACGATCAAGATTTTATTTCCTTCTAGTAATTGTATTTTTATACATTAGGTAGTGACTTATAAACTTGGACTGAGTCTATCTAGAGAGAGGAAAGTTCAGTTAGACGTCAATTAAGCTTAAAATCGGTTTTGAAAGACTTTGTCTACCGAACCTTATCTAACGACGGACATCGACTAATTAATCCATTTTACAATCGATCCATGTCATTGATCAACCGATTGGTCAGAGCATCATAACGTAGGTTTAACATTTAGATTGTACCTAGGTACGAACAGCGCATGCTGAATCTGCCTTTCTCCAATCAATCTCACCTAAGCAGCTAGATACTGATTACAATGTACCTACCTAAAATTTAGATACAATTAAAATATTCTATTTACCAAGACACCCTTCCTTACTATTTCGTATAGCTTATTATTTAAACTTATTAAGGAATCCCAAAATACAAATCACATTACCTACAGTAGGAAACATCCTATTCATATCAAAACGATCAACATCGGCTGTATAAATCCTGTCATTCATCCGCACATCCGAAATCTCCACCCAACTCATTTTACTGCAAATTAACAAATTATCAAACAACAATACAAATTTTGCTGAACGCAGCTGTGCCATTTGTACCGCGAAACGTCAACAATTTGCCAAAATGGCCGCCATTCGAACGCGATTGCCGCCACAATGCGATATCAATGACGCTACTTATAAACCAAAGATCAGGCAAAGGTGTCACATTACGGAGCCTATTGTACCACGGAGGTCTGTTTACAAACAAAATAAGGGCTTGTCATAATCTCTTTTCGGATGCGTCGCCTCTATTTTTCGGTCTGGCAATTTTTGGGTGGGTTGTTTTTTTTCGCGGCTTAGCAAAGCGCGCAAAGGTATGCATTTCAACGCCTTATTGTTGGTTTATCCGTATTTCGCATAAAGGTGTTTCAGGGAAAGGGAAGGTAATTCTTTTTTTCTGTAATGCTGATCTAAGAATAATTCGAGTTTACGGTGGGCCCTTTCGACGGTGACAGTTTTGAAGCGGGTCTGCTTAAGCCCCCAAAGTTTTACTTTCAATGGTATCTCGTTGAATTGAGTTTGAGCTGCATTGTTTACTTAACCGCTTTAAAGGTGCCGCTGACAACGTCATACATTTATTAAAAGTGTCAATTAAGTGCACAACGAACGTGCAGATCTTAAGAATATCTAGAAACTTCTGAAACTCTATCATCTTCATTATTTAGTGTTTCTTGTTTTTTATTCCTCTATCAAGATTCGGTAAATCCTGGCGTCAATGAAGGTTTTTAACTACTTACTAAACATTATTGTATCCAAGACTGGTCTACAAGTTTGAAGTCGCTCAGCGTGCTATTTGAAAGAGTTGAGTTCGGCCTTGTGCCGTTTATTTGTTTGTGGCCTAAGTCCTACATGAACTAATAGGTTTTACTTAGGCACAAAATAATTACACAGAGAAGGTAGACTCAGCCTGATTTTGAATTTAGAAGAGTTCGTTGACATATGCTAGGGTTGTTGCCTGGCATGAGTAGGTACATAAGCGCGCGGCCTCTACTACAGACTTCGACAGTTTGACAATCTTATGTCATAGGCTAGGATTAATGTGGTCGAAAAGGCGTATTTCCCCGTTAGTGCGCATGCGTGAGTACATGACACGTTTTTAGCTCTTAGTGGGCAGCCTACTTTCTGTGTGTAATTACCTATTTTGTGACTTAGACTTCACGCTCGACCACAATCGCGATGGAAAGCGATGATAAGGTCTAGGATGTTACGCATTTGCTATAGTTGTGTGTTCACTCATTCCTTAAAGATCAATCTCATAAAGTACTAGTGCAGTGTTCTTATTTTTACCCGACTACGGCAAAGCAAAAGGAGGGTTATGATTTTGACAGGCTATGTATGTATGTATGTATGTTCATCTGTTTCCACGTAACTTCTTAACTACTTATCAGAATTCGACAAATGACATATCATTATAAGCGTCTTGATCGTCCGCTGGTTATAGGCTATATGAAGTTTCACAAAATCTAATGTGGCGCCCTCTAGCGGACAAAACATACAGAGTAAAAAAATAAAGTTATGATAAATACTAGCGGCCGCCCGCGACTTCGCCCGCGTGGAAAAGTAACTTTTTACCCCCCTTTTAACCCCTTACAACCCCCTTTTCGCAATAAAAAGTAGCCTATGTTCTTTCTCAGGGTCTAGATCATATTTATACCAAATTTCATTTAAATCCGTTCCGTAGTTTTGGCGTGAAAGAGTAACAGACAGACAGACAGACAGAGTTACTTTCGCATTTATAATATTAGTTAGGATGCCGTGTTTGGTATCATTTGAAAGCGCTTGACTTGTACATTTTGAATATATATATATATATTACTAGCACTTGGACACCAAAATAGTACAAATAAAATAAAAGTAAAAAAACTAAAACCCAACTACGACAAAAACGTCGCTGAAAAAGTATAAAACAAGCCTTCGTTGTCAATTTATGCAATATTCACTATGTAGAGATAAAATTTCATGTTTGGAAAGGCGTAGTCACACGTTAAATATACTACCCTTTGACAACGTGTGACTGCGGATTTCCAAACATGAAATTTTATCTCTACATAGTGAATATTGCATAAATTGACAACGAAGGCTTGTTTTATACTTTTTCAGCGACGTTTTTTGTCGTAGTTGGGTTTTTCCAAGATTGTATTATAGACTAGTGGCCTGCCCTCACTTCGTTTCGTTACATTAGTTCCCCATGCTTTTCCAACATGCATTTTCCATGCATAGATCGCACATGTGTTTTGCTTTTTCGGTTTACTTTAAGCCTTGTCGTTGTCTATAGAATTTACCTCTTTATAAATAGTATAGATTAATGATAAGTAACGTAAAAATATTTAATCTCTAGCAAAAAACCGACGTCTCTTAAAAGGAAAATCATCTTACAAAATTTCTCACCTACCTCAACCAGTTGAGCGAAAACTTCGCAAAACAAACAATACTTTACAACAATTACATTACACGAAACCTCAAGCGTCAAATGCGCTGATCTTTACCTTTTTTGCCATCCCTACTTGTAACACACAAAGAAATTTAATACCTTGCTGTGAGAACATAAAGTTCAGAATAGTTTTTGGAAGTGCAATGGAAAAAAATGTTCGAAAACTTCACGTCCAATTTATTTAGAACCCACAACAAACTGCAATTGCACTTATTATTTTAGAAATAGAGTTGAAAATACTTTGTTTTTGTCTTTTAGAGTTGTCTTTTAAATTTGTTGGTTCTCGAAGCGGTGAAGCGTGAACTCATGCTCAGCGGAGGGTTCCGTGGGTTTATTTTTTCTGTAATCCTGGCGGGATCAGTGCGGAGTGATTGGCAGCCGTCGGATGCAGTCTCAGCCCGGAGGGACCGGGTTGAAGCGGGCCCGCGGAAGAATTCAGAGACGGCGAACCACCTATTTTTAGAAGGGTCTTGCGAAAATTCGAATCAAAATGTTTGGTAGGTTAATTACATTTTGTCAGCTAGGTAAATGCCGAAATCAATCAAAATCTACTATCTGTCCTAGGAGTATAACCTAGTAGACATTTAAGTGCACATTCCGAATATCGACAAACTTACTTACTTTCTAGGCCTAGTAGCGTGAGCCAGTTGGCTCAGCGACCCGAAGTCGATCTTGGCCTCCGACACGAGAATTCCTCACTCCGCTCTGTTCTCAGCCACTTCGGCCTTTGAAGGTAACCAAGATTCTTGACGTCGTTCATCCATCGATTTTGGTTTGATAACAACGTTGTCTTAAAGGTTGATTTGGTTTGATAACAACGTTGTCTTAAAGCTAATGTCCCTATAGTAAAAAATCAAAGCCAAAATCAACTTTATGAAAAAGAAAAGATTAAACTAATTGCATCTGTACACCTAATCGCAAGTAGCAACCGTCAACACGAATGTTATCTG
The DNA here is from genome assembly GCA_014851415.1 of Cnaphalocrocis medinalis. NCBI lineage: Eukaryota > Metazoa > Arthropoda > Insecta > Lepidoptera > Crambidae > Cnaphalocrocis > Cnaphalocrocis medinalis. Next base: position 2,154,771 of record CM026295.1, read on the forward strand.
CGTGAGAAAGCGAGGCAATCCGACGGGCAACGTCAGTATCGCGGGATTTGTATGATAAATCCACTCAGAGATCAATACATACCAATAAATGCTCGGAATCGCCGCGCTACGCGGTGTCCCCAAGATTTGTGAGGTACAGAAGGGACATTAGGTTGAAACTGTTAACTTAGTGCTCTAGACCAGCGGTCGTCACACTTACTGCTCAAGAGCCACACATAACAATGTGAGCACTAAGGTCCGGGCCGCATTATATGTGAAGTACGGATGTGTAGTTACTATTAATTAAAGGAATCTACTTAGGGAACGTACCCATACTACGTGACCCGTTTAGGGGTGGGAGGGGGGTCGTCAAAATACCACGCTTGGTCACAGGGGCGGGGGGGGCCTTAAGTTTTCGTCACGTAATCAATATACTTTAGGAAAATCTCGCGTTTTTGCGAGCTATATTCAAATATGGCGGGCAACGTTAGCGCTTTTCAAACTCATTAGGGCTTAAAAGGACCTGTATCGAGCGCCGTATTAATAAAGATAAATATGAAAAAAAAATATATTTTTTTTAAACTTTCTATTTGCAAAAAATAATTCAAAACCATATTTATGAATTACTACGTGAAAACTAGAGGGGGGAGGGAGGGGGTCCTGGCATATACTACGGGTAGTCACCGAGGGGGGGGGGAGGGGGGTAAAAATTGTAAAATATGGGTCACGTAGTATGGGTACGTTCCCTTAACCGCGAGCCGCAGTTTGACGACCACGGCTCTAGACAATTCAAAAGCGTTACAAAATAGTTCTTTAGATTTTCGCGTTGCATAGTAACTAATTATCAAAAATAACGGAATATAACGCGACTTAATTTTTAAACTACATGATTATGTACTTATTGCCTGATGTTGGCTAATCAAGTGCGTAACAATACACAACAATAAAGCTGCGTTAATTCCCGTTATTTGACCAAGAACTCTATAGCCAGATCGTTTTTGTTTCATACGCGGCTCTCTCAAAACAGGAAGATATAATTTCTGACTAAATATACTTTTCTGCATTTAACGTCATAAGGCCCAGAGAGCAGACACAATAGAAAATCAATTGTTTTTGCCTTTTAATAAATATTAATATGTAATAATAAATAAATAAATGCGCGAGACAATCACACCAGTCATCTTGGTCTCAAACTAGGGCAACCCCTGTATTATGATGACCAGATGACGATAATTAACTGGGGGCGACAACCTGGAACACCCAGACCCAAGACAACTTAGAAAATGTAGTTTCCAAAATTGACTTGACCGGGAATCGAACCCGGGACCTCTCGCGCTTCGGCCGAACACCTTAGCCACTGCGCCATGGAGGCCCTCTTTTAATAGGCTTTTGAGTCTTACGGCGTTAAATTGAAACTTCAAATTGAAAAACCTTTGCTTTGCAAAATATGGTAATCGTACCAAGCCTTAGTAAGCCATGTTCTATAGATCCACAAATTTTAGATTGCCAAGTTGTCTTAAATCAGAGTTCATAGGATGTAATACAAAATGTATTAGGTAATTTTAATTTCAAAATGATGTGAACTCACTGCTCTTTGGCACGTCTCATGTGTCACTCGGATTAGGCGCGCGCGCAGGTAGTCTGAATGAATTGTCACTGTCACTGCTGACACATTGTGTAGGGTTGACATTTTTTTATTATAATTTAATGTGATTTGACAGTTTTTTACTTCTTTTTAGATACATCATTAGTTTAATCGAGTATGGAAGAGCGTGATAATTTTAAATCGGTTGATCGAGTTTCATTTATCATTGACTTTACAGTTATGATTCGTTTTGTTTAACTTAGGTCTGTTATTAGATTGGTGCAGAATTTTCTATTTTAGATCTCTCAGATCAAAGAAGGTGTTGTCTATTAGGTTTGATAAGGCCTTAATTGAATGCTAACATTTGATTTAACAAAAGCGTTTGACATGATCTCTATGATGTTGTTGACCACGAAGGACATTGTAACATTATTTATTCCGAGATATATAGCTGTAAAATGGGAGTACCTATCATAGGGAAGTAATTTGAGCCTATGTTTTTTTTTTCAACGGTATGTAGTCAAGATGCAAATTATCCTCTCGCGTGTTACTTTGCTAGTAGTAAAAGATGTGAATTATAATAATACTTAACTATTAATAAAGTACTCATCCATATAAATAACATCGAGTCTAATATTTTACCTATATGAATATAGTCCTCACTAATACGTTGAGAAAGAAGGCCTTATCCTGAATGCTTGCCTTTGACAATGCTTACCTATGTCGGTTTTGCCTTTGATAAAAACACAATTTTATTAATCTAATACAGTCACCAGTCCTTCACAAGGTTTTCCACAACATGTACCTAAAATACAGTAACTTTAGTACCTTGTATGGAACAATATGAATGGAAAAATAGATCATTTATTTATTTTATTTTAGCACGTCTCTGCCAGCCCTGTTCCATATCGCATAATCCCCGCATCAGATCGGGACAAGACGGTAGCGCGTGAGAACCGCGTGACGAATGCGCCCGCGCCGATGCTACGTCACTCTACCGCGCGGGAGCGAGAATTAGCTTAATACTTACTTGTAGGTTGACCTATGCGCGTATTTCTAACTCTAGACTGTACCGTGGATGGATATTTATATCGTTGTTATTGGTTTCCAGGATAACATTTGTTTGGGACCGGGACCATAATGTGATGTTGTTTCAATTCGTTATTAAGTAGTAGAGGATATGTAATTTTCATTACCTATACAATATTAAATAAACAAAAAAAAAACAATGAAAATAATAGGTCACAAAAAGATACCTTTAAATTAAGAAATCTAAAATTATCGTTATATTTTGGATAACAGGTACAGGGTGAATTGTTATTGGATAAAACGTGGTTAAAGGGATGTAAATGTTCACAGATACATCCTTTATACAATATATATTTTTAAGAATTGTAGCTGCTGTGCTGATATATAAGCCATATATTTGTGAAGTTTCTTCAAGATGCATCAACTAGTTTTTGCGCGAAAGAGCAACAAACTTACTTACTTACTTCTTCATAAACTTTCGCCTTTAATATTAGTATGACTCTTATAAACAGCTTATTTCATCTGCAATGTTAGTAGGAGCAATCAAGTGAAAACAAAAAAAAAAGCTTTTTTACCTTGCATCCCCATTCACAAGTTCCAACAATGGGCTCGCTCCCATCGAGCATAAACCATGAATGAGCCATAACTCCACCGGAAGCCGTACAATGGCGTATCACACGAAATTAGTGCGGCCATCAGACCAACGAGGATACTTGGAAATCAAGGCGCATGCAGATGAGAATACCGTGCTACGCACTGGGACGAAGACACGGCACGGCTATTTGAAAGAAAATGAAAGAAATTTATTAATCTAAACACCACAACACATTATATGCTACAGACAAGTGACACAAACACAAGAAAATACAAAACACTAGACCAAAATATGTTCCGTATTTCGAACATTCTGTGATCACAAATCTGCATTAGGCAAGCGTGGTGATTTTGATTTTCGTCGATTTCTGTGAAGGAGGCCTTTGCATGCATTAGGAGTATATCAGCATCATCATCAGCAACCTACACTCATCCGCTGCTAGACATAGGTATCCCTTAATGCACGCCACTGCTCGCGATTTTCGGCTACTCTAATTCAGAACACACCAGCCAACCTTCGAATATCATCATTCCATCTTGACTTAGGGACACTACGCTTACTGACCGAATCTTGGGAGACGCTCACCAGGTACTTGCTAAGGGCTCTTTCCCCGGTGCGTTTCTTCACTCCCTACAAAGTCTGTGTCTTTAGCCCATCTCAATGTCACTTCTCCCCAAATGGGGCGTGAAACACCACAGCACAAGCGACTCGCGCTCGGGCAGTTCCACATCAATCGAACTCCTTCCTAATGTCAAGCCTTTTGTGTGCAAACGCACGCAACCGTCGAAAACCTTCTGCAGAGTTGACCATCTCTTGATGGTATACTGGTCCTATCTCGTTCCTGTTCCAGTCATTCAGCATCTGTTGCCGTTCCTCTTCATACAGCTGACATTCCCACAGCGCATGGTCCCGAGTTTCATCAGCTTCTCCACAGGGACATACAGGTGACTCACTGAGAGTCATCGCGTGCAGTCTGCTGTTAAAACTCCCATGTCCCGTCAGTATTTGTGACACGGCGTAGTCTGGTTCCACCCAACCGGCCGATAATCTCATTTCTACGTCTGGGAAGAATTGCGACAACTCTCTTCCTTTGTCGCTGGTCGACCCGTCTCGTCTCCCAAGATTCGGTCCGTATGCCGAGACGGTAGGAAGGACCATGGGCTGGTGGAGGGACCTGTGTCTTTACGCTTACTGAGTCCCGGTCTCCAGTCACAGCTGGAATAGTCCACCGGTTCAAAGTCGCTCAAAGCTCGGAGTATCTCTGAAGGACCGCATCAAAAATGATGTAATCCGACAGAGAACCAGAGTCACCGACATAGCCCACCGAATTAGCAAACTGAAGTGGCAGTGCAATGGGCTGGTCAAGTGGTCACATTAGCCGCAGAACTGACAACCGCTGGAGCTGTCATAAGGGCTGCAACGATGCTATTCTGTAAAACGCAGCTGTTCCCTCTCCCAGTGCGTACAGAGATGCCAATCTTGCGCGCGCGCATCATATCGGCTTATGTGTTCCGTCGTCACATAATCGCGTTTTTGTATTTAAATTCGTCCATTTGAATACAATGTCGCTACCGAGATCGATCTGCGATGATGGCCTGGGCGAGTCATCCCTTCACCGATATAGCATACAATTTTCAATCTTATCTCTTTAAAATATATTTTAAAGTTGTATGCCACGATTAGTGGTGGTTGAGTCTTTTAAGTATTAGGGCAAGACTTTTGACACCATTGACGAAGTGATTGTTCTCTTAAGTCAACAATAAGCCTGGGAAAGCTTAAAATGGTGCATCATTTGACATTATCAAACTAAGTATTTATTTGTAAACAAAGTTTTTTTGTCTATGAGCATAGGTAATCTGCTTTCCCTCTAAAGCAGTTTTTTATGAGATAGACGAGCAAATGGATAACGGTAAGCGATTACTGCCACCCATAGACACCTGCAACACCAGTAGAGTCACTTAGTGCACTGCCAACCTTTAACCCCCTTTCCCCCCAATTAGTACCCTCACTCACACGGCGAACCACAGCGCAGGCGCTGCTTCACGCCGGTCTTCTGTGAGGCCGTGGTATCAATCCGGTCGAGCCGGCCCATTCATGTCGAAGCGTGGCTGTCCCACATAAAAGTGTTTTGAATATTTCGTTACACGTAACATCAGGGGAGTAACTATAGGGTGGCAGGGCTAGCAAAATTGACTGCAGCTTTACTTGAAACTGTAATGGCACCATTTTAAAAAGGTGTATTTGACAGTTGATCCGTAGTTACTTCTTGGTTAAATTGACTATAGTAAACTTTGCCAGTTGCTTAGAACCAATAGTCAAAGTGGCAGGTTATCCATTAATCAGTTTAACTACGGATCAAAAAATCGTCTCTTAGTGAGCTAGGATTCTCGTTCAAGCACATTAGTTTGTAATTTCTGCCTCCCTGGTACCTGGTATTTAAATACCAGTCATCGGTTTAAACCGATTTTAAAGTTGTCAAGCACTCCCTGCGCGTGTGGTCTCGTAAAAACGACGCAATTGATATTTAATGTTAACTCTGTGTTATGGTCTTGGCAATTTACTCAAGTAAAGTTTTACCATAAGTATACCTATACTTACTTACACATTAATGTGTGACTAATGACGAAGGTCGTCAATGGAGGTACTGTACCTACCTTTTCAAAGTAAAAAGGCAATAAGTAATATGTTGATCTACTAAAGAGTTTTTTTTTTTTATCCTGGCTGGCAAGTAATAATTGAACAATGTTTAGACAAGTTTTATCGACGTCAAGTGGATGTATTCTTTTTGTTTGATGTGATAGGTAAACCGAAAACACGAAACACTTGCGCGATGTAATTGGACACAGCGTTATACAACAGTTAGGATTATATTATTTTATCGTCTCAAATAATTGAACTAAACTCATATAAAAGACTCCACTTAAATATTAGGTATTAAAGTCAACTTTTGTTTTTCTTAAATATTATCTTGTCCGCCCTTCGCCCAACGCCGACAAAAAATCAACAACACTAGATTTTTATCAAAACAAACACCAAATTTTGAATTCAGAACAACGATGTCATTCACCCCAACTAAAAAACTGGGACAAAAACCCTTAAAATACTTTTAAAACGACCTCACACTAGGGTGGTTTCTAAAACGCAAAAAAGAAAAATTTAAATACAGTAGCCTTAGAGTAGCCAGATGCTGGCTGTCATTTTAGTTTTTTCGTGTTCCTTTTTCGAATTCGAGGTGTCACAGATCTTTATCGGGTGGACGGATTTAACGATCTCGTAGGCGCGTTCATGTCACATTGTTTTTTGTTTTTATCCTTTTTCCCGCGTCAAACCCGTCACGTTGAATTACGTAAATCTCTTTAGCTTGGGAACTGATCCTTGTGGATCTTAAAACGGCTCTTTGAGAGTAACAATTTCGTGTTTAAAAGCGTTTGGAGGTGTGGTTAAATGAAGTTACTATTCTGGTAAAAAATTACGAACCGTACACTCCGGTTCGTAATGTTTCACCCCATTATCATCATAAGATTTTTATATCCTTCTGGCATTGGTTTGCTGAACATTTTAGGTACATACACTTTCGGGGTGTTTTAATAATAATTTAAGAATATAAATTTGTATTAATTACCGGCGTTAATTCGCACTACCCATAATAATACAAATGCCTATGTTACATACATTGGGTTCAGGTCCATGTACCACGACATAACGAGAAGTTAACCTTTTCGGAATTGGAACCATCCTTATGTTTGAGATACAAGTGCTATTTTTGCACAACAAGGAGTAACATCTGATGCCGTCTATACACACATCCTAATGAAGATTGCTTTTAGTTACATTTTATTATTATAGAATTATTTCTATAATAATAAAATGTAACTTGCGGGGCGGAGTGAGGATTATTCCTCACTCCGCCCCACTGAACACTTCGATGATTTTTTAGTAGAATAAATTGCAAAGAATTGCTATAGCAAAAATAAAATTACCTATGCACTTATAATGAACGTAGGTAAGCAGTATTTTTAGATACATTTTTATCAGGCTCGTCAAACCAGTTAACAAACTATTGACAAACGAGCCCAGTTATAAATCTATAACTCAAAGATTAATCACGGACGAAGGGGCAAAGCGAGCATTTGTCGATGTAAACACGGCATCATTCACTTATTCATTCATTCATTCAAACATGGAGCCCCACAAGTGTCCGCTTTTAATTCTGACCCTCTGACAATTTGTCAACGGGTGAGATATGTTCGGAGGCGTCAATTTAAGTGTTAGTGAAAAAAACTGTTGAAAAGTATTATTATATTATGGGGCAGCAAACAATATTTAGATAAAAGATAGTCTCTTTTATCTAAACAACAAATTTCATACCGACAAATACATACATACCTACTATCAATCAACACAAATACATACCTACATACCTACTCTCAAACAAAGTGGTTTGTGATCAATCAACCGCGTTGATTGACCACGAGCCACTGTTTGATTCAGACGCAAGGGTCGCGGGTTAGATCCCCGCACTGTTTCAAACATTTGTGTCGGGTCTGGATGTTTGTAGTAGGTACTTTGAGCTACCATTGCTCCACTGAGCTACCATCGCTCCACTGAGCTACCATCGCCCCACTAAGCTACCATCGCTCCACCGAGCTACCATCGCTCCACCGAGCTACCATCGCTCGACTGAGTTACCACCGCCCCAATGAGCTACCATCGCTCCACTGAGCTACCATCGCTCCACAGAGACCGAGCTACCATCGCCCCGCTAAGCTACCATCGCCCCACCATCGCTTAAGATGACATTACTATTGGCATAAGAAACCTGGCCATATCGTAAACTTATTACTATTATTATTTTCCACTCCCACAAATCATGACAGATTTTGACACTCAAACAAATGGTGAGAGATAAATGTGTAGCGAAGAATTTATATCATAAATGGCGTAATTCGGTGGGGTCTGGCCCCGAACCCCGGGCCTAATCGCACTTCATCCGCGCATCTGGGATCTCATCAAACGAGCATTTATAAAGTCGATGACGTCACAATATAGGTGAGAGTAGTAAAGCTACGAACGTTCTTTCAAGTGCGAAACGATAGAGAAGAATTAGAGTAAAAGGAGTTAAAGATCGCTTTCGAGACAACTAACTACGTGTAACGCGTGAATTTAAAACTGAGCACCAATTCTCGTGCACATTGAAGTCAAATTAGAAATTTGTATGGACAAATACATGTACTTAATCTCTAACTTCGACTTCAATGTCGAGGCCACGAGAATTGTCTCTCTGGAAATTTTACAAAATTACGAAGATTCAAATAGTTCTTTAAAAGCGAACTTCACGCTTCGCTTCGCTTGTGACCACGGCTGTTGTAACGCAGCCGAAACGTCAAGCAGTAAGTACATAATTATGTGCTTAAAAATTACGTCGCGTTAATTCCCGTCTATAATAATAATAGTGATTCAAATAGTTGACTTGAAACCATACGTAAGTTTAATAATTTGTCATTAAAGTCTTAGGTTTACTAACTAGATACCTACCTTAGAGGTTTTATCTATGAAACTGACAATCTTTCACTATGGACCCAACTGAAATCGTGAAAAAAATCTGTTTCAAAAAAAATATCAGGGTCAATTTGTATGAAGAGAAGTAGTAGGTAAGTTTCAATGGGGCATGCCTCACTGTTACTACTTATATTGTGGCCCTTCTGTTGGCAGCGGCGCAACTGGTCCCGAAGTCCCTCGTGTTGGCAAACGTGGTTTAATTTCAGCTTACCAATCAGATTAGACTATTTATTTGTACGACAGCATCTATTTGTTTATATTAAAAGATGATTGAACGATACACTCATTAAAGTATTTTTTATTTTCAATATTTTGTCATGGCAATTTAACTTATTTTCACTTTAAAGTCGTAAGACCCAAAAGCTTTTGAAAGGCAAAAACATTGATTTTCTAGTGTGTCTGCACCTTACGATTTTAAAAGTAAACTATTTAGTTTACCTAGTAAGTACCTACTTATATCAAATTCCGTAATTTCAAACATGGACATTCCCCTATGAATAGATAGATTTTACCTATTTTGGTAGCCTTTGAGTTAAATGCTTATCAGAAATGAATTGAAAATAGTTAATTCAATTTAGATCCATACTTACATAACACTTATTAATGCCAATATATTTATTTACCAATGGTTTGGAATGTAGTTCTCTACCAAGAAGACACCAGAAAGAAATTCAGCAGTTAGGTACTCTTTTAATAAAACTTTTTTTACAAAATGTCAGAATTGATAAAATAAAAAATTCAATGTTGCGTTTTAACCAGAACAATCGATCGTCGATAACGGGCCGCGATATTTGTAGGTAGGTAGGTATGTCAAAATGGTTAAGTCGACCTCGATCTATACCTATTTTCTACCAGACCTTACCTATCAATCAATCCTATCCATCTTTGCTTCGCAACTTTAGGTAAGTAATTACTTACTCTTGGAAGTCATAGTTCCATATTTCAAGGTAAAAAAACTTCGAAATACAAAACATCAATTACTTTCAACTATAAAATCTAAAAGGAGGGCTCCAACCCTTTATTCCGACGACCCATCAAATTGTTGGTGTTAAAAAGACACCCCCATACAACCGGCTTCTTAACCCTAACTAAACTGAACAATTCGGGGCGCGACTGTACAATAATCCACACATTTGATCACCAAAATCTATCTTGCTTCATTCAATTCTCACCTTTATATCCAACAGCTTAAGTTCAATATCAAACTAACGAATGTTGTCACATAGGAAAACTATGTTAGTCTGTACCATAATGGTTTTTTTTTGTTGTCAATTGTATTGTGGCCTTTTTGTGCGTTTGGTATCAAATTGTACCCTGATTGATCTTGTTGCGATAGATTTAAATTGTACACAAAAGGAAGATTTTGAAACCCTACACTGACATGGCGTTTTGTGGCTGCAGTAAATTGGATAAAAAATTAAGCACTTACGGGGTACCTTTAACAGTATCAAATCTGACCTAAGTATTATAAAACCGAGTTATAGTCAGGTCAAGAATAATTGAACCGATTTTAATGGTCTTTGATTTTGATCAATATTTTAATTTGCTCATCAATATAACAGGTAAGATCAAATAATTTTGAAGACAAGGAGTTGACTTAGTCTTCCAAAAAAAAGGTAAGTATAGTATATATTTTCTTTTATCTCTCGTTTCTACTCAAATAATAAGTAAGTAGGTACACTGCTTCAACGATTTTTGGTTTTAAAAAGTTCACGTATTAAATGTATTGTTTAAGTGCTACGGTAGACGTGGCCATTTGGCCAGCCTACTTAATGGCTTAAAATTTTATTAATTTATTTATTTACTTGGACAACCAATAAGACAATACATAGACACACACGTTACAGATTTGTGAAATACCTACCTACAAGAGTTTGTACGGCCTTAATTTACAGGTTGCCATGGAAAGCACATAGTGAATTAGCTTTAGGTAATCAGTAGTACCTATAGTAGGACCAGTAGTACACGATTAATAAACCAAAGAAGCACCCTCAACGAAATCTTCCTTATCATCTCATAAAACAAGTTCGGTCAATGAAGTAAGTTTGCGTAAAACAACCCAATTTTATTTCATCAAATGAGGGGCTACTTATATCCCCCGAACCCGAATGGAACAAGATAAATTACACCGAGTGCTCTCAAAACAATCCATGTGTTGAAATTAATCTCTCGCCACAATGCCGCCATACAGCGAACCTTCGGTGATCGCACCCTGGAGGGCGGTTTGCTAACAACTGTTCACCAAATGCCAAATGCCAACACATTTTGGATTGCACACACCGCTAATACAGTGTATCTGTGAATATGTAGGTAAGTACATCCCTTTCACCACGTCTTCTACCAATGATTCTGAATAACATTTGTTAGGTGACTTTTGGAAATTCGCATAAAAAAATTGAAATTTTCATTCTAAAACGGTTACGTGACTTGTTCACTTTGTGTGAGGTATTCGACGATAGAAATTTAGACAAATTTTCAAAAGTTATAGTTCAAAATTTGATGTTGGAGACATTCTCACATACGCTTTTTTAGTATGTAGGTACTCACTCATATTCCAAGTGGCTTCAGAAACCTCTTTCTGGGGTCTGAACCAACTTAAATTTATACAAAATTTTGTATCTGTTTTTGATGAGAAAATCTGCAAATTCTAAAAAAGCCAAAAGGTCGAACAACATTCAAATCTTCAAGAAACGAGCCTATAGGTACCTTCCTAAAAGGCCGGCAACGCATCTGCACTCCTGGTGTAGCTGATGTCCAAGGGCGGCGGTGTTCACTTAGATACTATCAGATGACCCGCTTGCTCGTTTGCCTTCCTATGTTATTAAAAAAAAGGTATTTCACGGATTCTAACCTACGAGCTCCCGTTATCAACGGGATTTAAGTTGTACCTACATGATATATACAAAATCATTTCTTATACATTAAGGGCAGCGAAGCGGTCGACTCTACCCGGACAGTTGCGCTGCATTCCATCTGATCGCACCCCGGAGGGCCGTTAGCGCAACGCGAGGAACAACTGTTGCGAACGCTGACATTGATACGTTTTGTATTTGCCGATTAACTAAAAAATGTGGCTTATTTAGGGCAGATACTCGATGACCCCGACCGCTGTATCAAGGGTGAAACGACGGAGAAGTAATGAAAAGATAAGAAAGAAGCGTAGATTACTATGATAAATGAATCAGATATTTGTGTTGGGTCCTGGGTGGTTGTGATTCCTTCAGTTGTTTATCTCGTTTCCATAGCACAAGGGAAACCTTAAGTTGGCATCAATGTACCTATGTCATGTTGTCTTCAATTAGCTTTGTTTAGCATGATGATTACAAAATTAACAATGTTAGAACGGCATCGAAGGTTGCAGTGGCCTAAGGATGTTGGCACCCGAAGTGTCTAAAGGTTCCCGGTTCGATTCCCAAGTCAAGTTAATTTAGGAAACTACATTTTCTATATTTTCTTGGGTCTGGGTGTTCTGGGTCGACGCCCCCTGTTAAATTATAGTCACCTGTAGCTCATACTCGTACGTACAGGGGGTTGCCCTAAGTTGAGACCAGGTGATTGGACAGACAATTTTAGGTATATTTAGAGATTAAGTAAATTAAGTGAGATAAAAAAAACAATTCCATTTCGTCCATGAGTCACTATATGTCACCTACCCAAACATCAACTCTTGTTAAACCCACCCCACCACTAACCATTTGTAACGAACACCCCAAACAATAGTTCAAACCACGACAGCATTCTAAATTTAAAATTTTGCACCCGACGCACCCCCTCGCGATTGGTCGAGCGATAAGAACGGCGGGGGAAGGCTATTGTTGCGAAATCTGGCAGTATCGCGATATTACTCGTAGGGTGCGGACGTCTGCGCCGTGCATAGATAAGCGGTAATGCGCGCGTCGAAGCAAAGGGGACTTTACGATGTTGTAAATTGAGAAGGAGACGCTTGAATTTGACTAATCCCTTCACTGTTTAAGTTTAGGCGATTAAGTAGATCTTTTAAATAAACGGCCTAATGATGTTTGAAGTTGATAAGTTTTTCTAAGCAAGCGTTTGGGTATTGTCTACTTTAATATTACTTACCGGGATGTATTTCATTAAAACCCAAAAATAGCAAAGAGTTAGCTTTTGCATTTTACTCGACTCACTCAGAAGTGAAAAGTCACTTAACTTACCTTTAAGATTTTTTTGCGAAAGAGAGTTAGCTTGCAACAAGCAAGCTAGCATGCCGCCCTTGATATTCACACCTTATTGAGGAACTCTAGTAGGAAATATCGGATAAATATAATACTATGGGGGCCAGCGATTTGTAATGGAATCTTAACATAGAAGAAAAAGTAAAGTATCAACCTAACTACTGTCCCACTGGAAGGCAAAGGCCTTCGTCATAGAAATCAAGTCATCGCTACTATAATTAGATTAGGCAAAATCACCACGCCTGGCATTACAGATTGGTGATCATAAAGCCAAACTGTGTTCGAAAAATTCGAAAATACTTTTGAAAATCAAACCCAGAACCCCGAGATCACGGCCCACCACAAGACCAAGGGGCGTTCTTAACATAGACTTAATTAAAAATATACGATCTGAATCAAACCTACCAAGGCTTTCATTGGCTATCTATATACTTATCTACAGAGGTAAAATAGAAGACAAACCTATGCAATGAAACGTGAGGCAATATTGCTTTGTACAGTTTTACAAATTAGAAAGCTTAATCTCACTAAACGTTGAATAAACATTAATTATAACATTTACTCTTTTCATTTGTTCTTATTTGGCTCCGAAATTTACCCTGTACTGTTAGTTTTGGTATACTATTAAGTATTCTGTGGTTTTGGGTATTATATACCCGTTCGACCATGAGAGCCACGCTTCGGCGTGATTGAGCCGGCTCGACCGGACTGATACCGGAGTAGCCTAGCAGAAAACACACCACCAATAGAGTCACAAACTCTTTTGGTGTTGCAGGTGTCTATGGGCGGCAGCAATCGCTTACTTACCATCAGGTGATCCGTCTGCTCGTCGTCCTATCATGTAAAAGTATACATACGAGTATTAAGTATACAGGTAGATGGTAGCTTTATTCTGAAATCAACAATTATTATTTGTTACAAACTTTAGGACTTCGCCCTTAATTCCCACAGCAAAACTATCTTCTTTGCTCAACAAATACACACCAAATAATTACACTTTAATCACTATTAAAATAAAATAAAATAAATTAAGACAACATCACATACATTGTCCTGGTCCCAAACTAAGGTTTTCCCTTGTGCTATGGAAACCAGAAACAACGAAGGAATAATAAATCAGAAGGAATCTGTCGACTTTTTAAAATATAACGTCAGATTCTTTTTCCAAAATCGGCCATAGATAGCGGCCAGCACCGTTTTTTTTTTTGTTTTAATTTTTTATAATTAAGGAAAGGCAAAGCGGCCAGCATCGAAGGAGTTTACCATCGTTACAGTACCTACCTATCTACAGGGTGTTTTGTACCCGTCAGACCGGCGCCAGGTTAAACGATTTACAAGCCATACCCGACCTTCAAGAGGAAGTTAATCATCATAGTGGACACTGTATAGGTAATAACATTTTTCAAACGAGCTCGTCTCATTTGCATCCTCTGTCTACGCGTCAATCACTGAACGTGATTGATTGACTGGTGATCATCGTTCATTCCGTTCATTCACCGGCTAGCTTGACCTTATCGATTCGAAATTAGTTTGTTTGCTTTTTTGTGGTTAAAGTGGCGTCGACGCTACTGTTAACTGCAAGTTTTGGTATTGGTTCTAATTTATACACTGTTATTTTATTTATCTTAATATAAGTTTCAATAGTCATTATGATGCAGTTATTATGGTTTGAAATAAAAATGTCGCCAGTCAAAAAAGCACGTGGAACTAAGATGAACAATTTTTAAACAAAAATACTAATATCTAATAGTACACTTACCAAAACCCCTTTCTAAAACCGTTTCATGTAAATAAAGTGAGATTAACTATTATTGTTTGTATTACCGACCGTTTAGATTTAATCTACCACTTATTATACTCTAGAATTGCGTTTCTCCTATTTTTATCGCAACACCACTGTCCGCGTTGCCCCGCTGTTTCGTGATTTCTCTAAAGGTATCTGGGCATCGTACAGGACGCCGCATGTAAGTACTTCAAGTTCGATACTACACGCGGATGGCTGCCTGACAAATTGAATAATATCCTCGGATCTGCCACATACAAAGGATATCATCCGTCCCGACGACCTGTTTAGCGCAGGGGCTTGAGCGCCTGTTGAGACGCGATATACGCGACGATATTTTGACTCTCTTCCCTTACCCTGATATTTCGATAGGACACCAATGATGATAATATGTGACACGAGTAGAAACTAGACCAGCGGGTTAACGTGATTACAAACGTGGGTACAAGACCGCCATCATCAAATTCCGGGCCGACACTAAAATTTCTGAAAACGGAAAAACGGAAAAACCTACCAATTTTGGAAATACCGGGGAATCCCTTTTGTGGAACCCACTAGCCACTACGCTACCCGTAGCGTAGCGTAGGCGTAAAGTCGAAATCATTCAAACTCAGATTTTCAATTTATGCGAACTAAACTGACAGATAGGCAATGTATCATTTCATACATTTTTGCTTCTTTTGACACCTGCCAAATGTCATAATTGTATGGGAACTTGACATTTTTTAGCCATCATCTTGTTCATCAGTTCAAAACACATAAATATGTATAGGTACCTACTCTGATTCATAATCATGTAAAGTAAACTGACAGATGTCAATGTGTCATCCCCATACATTATCACTCAATTTGACACCATGCAAAATATCAAAATGCATAGAAGCTTGTAATTTTCATCTGTCAGTTTACATGATTATGCATCAGAGTATAGGTAGGTTTAGTTTGATATAAGGTGGGTTGATGAGTTATTATTAGAACTCACGAAAAGTGAGAAAGAAAATAGCTTACCTATAAGGAATAGTTTACCCAAATGAAACAAACAGAAGGAAACTCAATAACAAAAACACTTAATCGTAATCGGATCATCAAATACCCCACGCACAAACATTTCCACCGACATTACTTCGCTCACATTTACAACTCATTACTTGTAAAGGTACCAACCTAACTATAACGGGGGTGCCAACCCCAGGCCATTAATCTAGAACATTAAAACACCGCCTATTACGCAAAGGAATTGCCCTAAAATGCCTCGAACATGTGTCCGAATCGACCTGTCATCAGGCTTGTATGAAGTATGAACAAAGGCGCAGATATTGTATTTTTGTTACAGCTAGCGACAGACGCGCGCCGCGGGACGCCGCCACGCCTCCCCTTGTTGCGATTTGTTTTGTACACTATTCATTTGTAGATGAGGTTGCGCAGAAGGCACTTTGTTATAAAAACATCCATAATCCTCACCTTTTCGCCTGTGTCATCGCGCCAATATGTTTACTCGAAACTATTAGACAGCCGCAGCTCTACTCGCGTAAAATCGAATCGAATTGCCACTAATAGTCTTTGATTAAAAATAATATACACCTACACAAACAAAAAAACAAGAATGTGGTTCATACCTTCGATTGACTCGTAGCCGGCGCCGCGCCGCGCGCGCAGCAGACGCCACGTCGTTCGTCCTGAAATTATACAATTAGACAAACTTAGAATATTCTAAAGTAAGTATATTATATAGTTGATTTAGTCATAACAACATAACTATAGAACTTGGTAAAGGATAATGAATTAATTATCTTCTTGGGACTGGGTGTTATAATTATCTTTTATAACTATTTTATATATTCACTTAAGATAACCAGCATTGCATGCTTTCTCTTTTTATATACAAACTAGTAGCCAGCATCACTTAGTTTCAGGTCAGTAGTTCCAAACCGAACCAATGGATGCACTGGGCGTCGATTACATTGCGCTATTGTTCGTATACCTAAACAAAAAGAGACGTCATAACAATGCTGGTCTGCAGCTAAAGCTTACCTTATACTTAATGTGGTGACGTTAACATTCAATGTGAATTGCTTAACTTTAGTAGGAATATTTATGTACCACCTTCGGCTTCAGTCCGTGGCTGAAGCAGCCGGCAGCCCGCGCGCGCCGGCCGCGGCCGCGGAGCTGGAATTGTGAAAGTATTACATAATTAAACGCAATATTCACCAAACTTTATAGTACACAAGTCACTTATGAGTGCTGACGCAACT